>NXGY01000030.1:0-13724 GCA_002893645.1 Metschnikowia hawaiiana
ATTCGTGCACACCACCACCACCACCACTGAGCTCACCAACAGCAACGTCCCAACCCCAGGTACTTACACTCCATCTGACTGTGAGGATGAGGCCACCTGCACCGTGACTGTTGTTACCCCAGGCGCTTCCAGCTCTCAGTCCGTTCACACCACCACCACCACCACTGAGCTCACCAACAGCAACGTTCCAACTCCAGGTACTTACACTCCATCTGACTGTGAGGATGAGGCCACCTGTACCGTGACTGTTGTTACCCCAGCTCCATCTGGACCTCAATCCGCCCACACCACAACCGAGACTGACATCACACACACCACCGTTACTGTCACATCTTGTCTGGACAATGTGTGTAGCACCACTGAAGGAATTGTGACTGTTGTGACCACCACCTTCCTGAGCGTCGAGACTACATACACCACAATTTGTCCATTGACTTCAGAGTCTTCTGTTGCTACCTCCGGTGCTCCACCAGCTAAGACCTCCGGTGCTCCACCAGCTAAGACCTCCGGTGCTCCACCAGCTGAGTCTTCTGTTGCCACTTCCGGTGCTCCACCAGCTAAGACCTCCGGTGCTCCGCCAGCTGAGTCTTCTGTTGCCACTTCCGGTGCGCCACCAGCTACGACCTCCGGTGCTCCACCAGCTGAGTCTTCGGTTGCCACTTCCGGTGCTCCACCAGCTGCTTCTTCTGTTGCCACTTCCGGTGCTCCACCAGCTAAGACCTCCGGTGCTCCACCAGCTGAGTCTTCTGTTGCCACTTCCGGTGCTCCACCAGCTAAGACCTCCGGTGCTCCACCAGCTGAGTCTTCTGTTGCCACCTCTGGTGCTCCACCAGCAGCTTCTTCTGTTGCCACTTCCGGTGCTCCACCAGCTAAGACCTCCGGTGCCCCACCAGCAGCTTCTTCTGTTGCCACTTCCGGTGCTCCACCAGCTAAGACTTCCGGTGCCCCACCAGCAGCTTCTTCTGTTGCCACTTCCGGTGCTCCACCAGCAGCTTCTTCTGTTGCCACTTCCGGTGCTCCACCAGCTAAGACCTCCGGTGCCCCACCAGCTGAGTCTTCTGTTGCCACTTCCGGTGCTCCACCAGCAGCTTCTTCTGTTGCCACCTCTGGTGCTCCACCAGCAGCTTCTTCTGTTGCCACTTCCGGTGCTCCACCAGCAGCTTCTTCTGTTGCCACCTCTGGTGCTCCACCAGCAGCTTCTTCTGTTGCCACTTCCGGTGCCCCACCACACTCCACTGTTGCTGAGCAGTCCAAGACCTCTGGTGCTCCACCAGCAGCATCCTCAGCTCCTTACAGCTCTATCGCTCATCAATCACAAGCCTCTTCATCTCAATCTGTTCCAGCTGTTTCCATCAACACATACAGCGAGGGAGCTGGCTCCAAGGCTTCATTTGGCATGTCCATTTTAGCCGTTGCTTTCGCTTACTTCATTTAAACTCGTCACTCGTTTCAAATCATTTCTTATCCGAATTTTATTATATAGTACTAATGAAACATCTTAATTTGAACAAATGTTTGGCTGTAAATACCGCGCTCCTTGAACATAATTTGGACACATCAAAAACTCGATCTAGATTTATTTTTGTTATCCTTTTTCTTTTTTAGCTTTAAAGGTTCTCTCAATGAAAAAGAGAAGCTTAAAATAAGCCGATTCTGATGATCACTTGGAAGTGTTGGCGTAAAAAAAAAGGTGTTTTATGGATCCTCCTCCTGTGTTTCGATTTCGCAGTCAACTCACTTGCGAAGGCCCATCAAATACTTTACATGCAGTGTTCGTATTCCGTTGAAGTTTTACTCATTCAAGAGTGACTGTTTGTAATTAAATCTACTTAGGTATATTGTATGGTGTCCCTGCATCTTCGGGTGTCAAGTCTCTTTATTCATTATTGGAGATCGGTGCACGGGGCTGGTGGAATAAAAGTAGTCCATGATGCCTCCACGATTATTCTACTCAAAACGTGGTTTTCCAAAAGTGATAGAAGAGGGTGAGGGATCTATAAGTTTGAAAAGACTCCATACCTTTGCTTTATTGTTCCATGTCAGTGGTCCAGACAAAAGCTAAACTTTCTGAACATGTAACCGATGGCCTAAGGCTTGCAATTCAAGAGGTCAGAGACATGAGGCTTATTTCTCAGTATCAGATCGTCTTTGGTGTTGGAATTATGAAGCCACGTGAAAGCATGGGATGGCTAGGGGTAACAATTATTTGTGCTCTTTGCAAGTGATGCTGACGATGTTTTCGGCCAAGTATACACCAAAACCGAATCCAAAGTATTCGGCAAGACGTGCGGTGTTTATAGTAGGGTCGCTGCGGGAAGGAAATAGTCACGTTGATGAGTCGTAAGTATCCAACTCAAATCGACTTATGAACACTTTTAAAAGGTGGCCGTGGTTACCCTAGCTTGGTATTGCCGTATGATTGGAATAATACGGCCCCCAGTAGAACCCATGGTAAAGCTAAATTTAGGGCGCACTCTCTTTTTAAGATGACTGCAAGAAAGCGTTCGTGTCCTCAGCATACAACACTTTTGTTCACGCATCGAGCACTCCAACAACACACCAAGCATACTTGGAAAATCAGTTATTTTAAGAATCATACATCTACATATGCAGTGGCTGAAACAGTCCACCAATCCACATAATTCTAAATCGAACCTAGAAAATTACATCATCACTGCGTCCGAGCCTTACAATTCATGCAGCTGTCGAGGGCTGGGTTTCTCCATCCCACTTGAGTAAAACCCACTGCGGCTGGCTCTGTTGCATGCATGCGTTTATTTCGGTGCCGTGTGGCTCCATGGAAAGCGCAGCTATCGCATGGCTCTGATCCAGCAAGGGGGGTTAGTTCGAATCGAAGATCAACGGTCAGTGAAGCCAGTGTTATCGCAAATGGCAGCGGCTAGGACTCCGGCTGGGCCAAAAAGTCGCCTGGTCCAAAACAACAAGTTTCTTTGACCTCCATTGACATGTTTTGTTTTTCTATAAAAAAAGAACTGTTTTCCTTGTATAGGAACCGAGAACCCTCTATACATGCAGGGCTGTGGTATAAGATTCCGTGCACATAGTATGCACATTTTATGGACGTGGAATCATTTGGTGCAGTGTATGCGCAGGTAAAATGCCAAGAAGCGCGCTAACAACATCCCAAAGAACACTGCCGTTGGCAAGGTATAACACCCATCTACTTGTTCACTATAGTATAAAGATAAAAGGCCACTTATTCTTGGGTGACAAATTTGTGAAGCTTTGGGAAATTGAGTAGAAGGCAAGTGCCGGGCGTGGAAGTTGCAACTCATAGTGAGAATTGGCAATTTCCACAAATGTAGGTGCATGCGAAAATTCCATTACGCGGGCGCAGAAACTGCTCCCGCGCCACACTTTGAGTTTTTCCAACCAAAAATATACTAATGCATAAAGAAAGGGAAGCCGTGCAACCGTAAAAGACGTTTTCTGCCAATTCTAAGGAGAAAAGACAATAACTGAAATCTCCTCATACGTGGGCTTCACAAGCCCTCTCAAGGTAATACTCCGACACAATCTGCCACATTTCGACCAACGTTATTTTGGTTACATTACATTGAAAATGGCGTCTATGTTAGATGGATACTACGGGAAATATCGGTCGCTGGATGGTCTTTATTAACTCAAAAAAATGCAGGATTTTCAACCCGATTCAAGGCTTGTGTGTGCAGAATCACACACTGCTTATAAACCAGATCCGATCTTTCTTATCTTGCTTACGAGAGCTCATCGCCTCCATCCCATTTCCTACCTCAGAGCCCATAGACGATATTTTCGCTTGAAAAAACCATTTGGTTGGATCCACGATCAGAGTGGGCGCTTGTTTTCATCTTTTGGCCGAATGAATTCCTACTTATATTGGCGTATTTAACTATTAGTCCATCTGAGAATTTGACCGCGACGCCTCAAATCCCCACGCGCAGTAGGCTATAATTATGCGTTTCGTCTAATTAAAGATGCACCCAGAAAATGGCCATGTAGGCCCTCAAATTCTCGAGCTGAGTTTGGAAGCCCAACTTTATGGTCACATGGGAAATTTATGGCTCCGTCCATATAATCTCTTCTCTTTTTCTTCTTCTTTAGTTTGGTAGAATTATAAAATCATAGCATTGGAACATCCCCGGCAGAAATTACGCTTTCGGGGTTTGGAAGCCCGTTGACAATGTAAGCGCGACACATCACTACTTAATGCACGGGGTAAGATTTCATTTCTCATCATCCAAGGAACCTTTATATAATTACCAGCCAATCTTATTTTCGCAAACGTTAGGAGGTCATGCGCAACGAAGCCGAATGCACGCAATCCAAGCTGTAATATTCGGCACCTCGTTTGTGCAGCCCGGCTTCCAAACTTCCTAGCCGATACGACTCGGAAGCATGTCCTGCATCGGAGGTTCTATTAATTGGCCGCCTTAACTTTGTTCTACACCAGCCTGTACCACATGGTTCATATTTGGTCTCTGCGCAAGGAACAGAACTTGTCTATAAAAACGGCACTTCCTGACACGCTGATATCCGCGTATAGAAGGAGCTTAGGGGTTTTTAGTCGAAATCAGAAGTGCGTTTGTTAAGGGCTGAAATTAATGTGCGCGCATTTGGGTGGCCGGGGGGATGGGAGGTATATGCACAGTCATGCAGAGAAACTTCGCGGCGGTTTTAATTGGTTGTCATTCGCCGGGTTCTGAACTCAATGAGGGCGTGTGGGTCATTGCACGTCATTATCCACTTTCTCGGCCAAAATTGAGGATTTCCTTGAGCCCTTCGGCGAGCATGTATGAAGGTATGCATCTGCAAAGAACTCGGTTCTAGACTATGTTATGTGTGTTTCGTAAAGGCTAATTACTTTGCAAATCAAGCAAGCAAAGAGACCGCCCTCAAAAGTGGAACATTTGGAGCTGACCGACGATACCGTCAACCCGAAACTGAATGGTGATGCCATTCGGTGGTGTTTACAAATCGATCAATACTATTGGATAAGCAGCCAATAAAGCAACCAGCAAAGCAATCAGCGAATAGGAATTTTTGTGTCTTTATCAAGTTAGTTCTATAGCCCAAGAATAGAGCGAGACAAGAACTAAAAGAAAAAAAAGCATGCATCGGAAGGAGCCGCTGCAGGTCAACGGGCAACGCACAGCGTCAAAAGCATGACATATGAATTCGTCATGATAGCCGCCTGGCCCTGATTCGGTCTAATGGCGATGATGTAGCCCCTGAGATCTGAGGGGCTAATCAAGATCATATTCTTGTTCAACGTTCTTTCAAGGTTATTGTTGTGAAATAAAATAAGACAGCCAAGTGCGGGTAGTTGAGAGCCAGGCGGATTCAAGGCGCGCTAAATAGGCGTCCGGCGTCGCCTAGAGAATGGTTAGAGGGTGCCCAGCATATTTTGCCAAGGGCTCAAGTGCGCGAGCATACATTCTTGCGCATGTCCCTCGCAGCTTTCAATTTGCAGCTTCACGTATGCACTGACATGCTTCTGCGCCCACTTTGCTCCCAATGGAAATAACTTAAATATCGGGGTGCCTTCCGCCTCTGTCTCATTTCCTTCCCCATTATCTTGCCATGTTACTCCGTTCTCTAGTCTCAACTGCCTTGGCTAGCGTGGCAGTAGCTACAACAGGTTGTAATTACGACACGACTGGATCCAGTACCGGTTTCAACGCGGTTTTTTACAAATATGCTCTAGGCGACTGGACCGCAAACACTGCCGAGGACTTCTTTGTCCTGGGATACAAGAATGGTGGTCTTTATGGTGCCACCGCCAGCGGAATCACCAACATCCAATTCAGCGGTGGTATTGATGGCTACGACTACACACAGTTTGGAAGAATCTACGGCCAGACTATCACTGCTTCCAACTTTGCAGTGGAGCTCACGGGTTACTACTATGCAAGCCAGTCGGGTTCCTACACATTCACATTGTCTGCCGATGATGGCTTTGGCTTCTTCATCGGTAAGGGAAACACCTGCTGTGGTGGTGTTGAAAATTCCATCACCACGATTGCCGAGTTTTCTGGAACGAAGTCGGGAGACCTCTTTCATGTGGCCGGAACAGTTGTCCAGTCGGAAATGTCAGTCACCTTGGAAAAGGGATTGTTTTACCCTATTAAGATTGTCTATGTCAATGAGCTCACGCAATGGAAGCTTTTCTCCACCATCACCAAGCCAGACGGTACCCAGCTGTCCACTTTCAACGATGTGTATCAGCTTGCAGCCGAAGACGAACGCTGTGCCCAAACAACCACCACTGTCAGCACTGGAACCAACAGTGACTACACGACTCCTGGTACCTACACTGCAACAGATTGTTCAAACCAGATTACCTGCACAGTCGAGATTATCACATCCAACCCCCCTGTTACAACCACAAAGACCGAGCTTACGAACAGTCAATATCCTACACCTGGTACTTACACTCCATCCGACTGCTCTGATGAAGCTACTTGTACTGTTGAGGTGATTACTGGTCACACCACCACTACAAAGACTGAACTTACAAACAGCCAGTACCCAACTCCAGGTACTTACACACCTTCCGGATGTTCTGATGATGCCACCTGTACAGTTGAAGTGATTACTGGTCATACTACTACTACTTTGACTGAACTTACAAACAGTCAATATCCAACACCAGGTACTTACACACCATCTGGCTGCTCTGACGATGCCACCTGTACTGTTGAGGTTATCACTGGTCACACCACTACTACAAAGACTGAACTTACAAACAGTCAATACCCAACTCCTGGTACTTACACACCATCTGGCTGCTCTGACGATGCCACCTGTACTGTTGAGGTTATCACTGGTCACACCACTACTACAAAGACTGAACTTACAAACAGTCAATACCCAACTCCAGGTACTTACACACCTTCCGGATGTTCTGACGATGCCACCTGTACTGTTGAGGTTATCACTGGTCACACCACTACTACAAAGACTGAACTTACAAACAGTCAATACCCAACTCCGGGCACATACACTCCATCTGGATGTTCTGACGATGCCACTTGTACTGTTGAGGTGATTACTGGTCACACCACTACCACTTTGACTGAACTTACAAACAGCCAGTACCCAACTCCTGGTACTTACACTCCATCTGGCTGCTCTGACGATGCCACCTGTACTGTTGAGGTTATCACTGGTCACACCACTACTACAAAGACTGAACTTACAAACAGCCAATATCCTACACCAGGTACTTACACACCATCTGGCTGCTCTGATGATGCCACTTGTACAGTTGAGGTTATTACTGGACATACTACTACTACAAAGACTGAACTTACAAACAGTCAATACCCAACTCCAGGTACTTACACACCTTCCGGATGTTCTGACGAAGCCACTTGTACTGTTGAGGTTATCACTGGTCACACCACTACTACAAAGACTGAACTTACAAACAGCCAATATCCTACACCTGGTACTTACACTCCATCTGGATGTTCTGACGAAGCCACTTGTACAGTTGAGGTTATTACTGGTCACACCACTACTACTTTGACTGAACTTACAAACAGTCAATATCCTACTCCGGGCACATACACTCCATCTGGCTGCTCTGATGAAGCCACTTGTACTGTTGAGGTGATTACTGGTCACACCACTACCACTTTGACTGAACTTACAAACAGCCAGTACCCAACTCCTGGTACTTACACACCTTCCGGATGTTCTGACGAAGCCACTTGTACTGTTGAGGTGATTACTGGTCACACCACTACCACTTTGACTGAACTTACAAACAGCCAGTACCCAACTCCTGGTACTTACACACCATCTGGCTGCTCTGACGATGCCACCTGTACTGTTGAGGTTATTACTGGTCACACTACTACCACTTTGACTGAACTTACAAACAGCCAGTACCCAACTCCTGGTACTTACACACCTTCCGGATGTTCTGACGAAGCCACTTGTACTGTTGAGGTGATTACTGGTCACACCACTACTACTTTGACTGAACTTACAAACAGCCAGTACCCAACTCCTGGTACTTATACACCATCTGGCTGCTCTGATGAAGCTACTTGTACTGTTGAAGTGATTACTGGTGACTCATCCTCTTCTTCTACTCAGGGTCACACCACTACTACGAAGACTGAGCTTACCAACAGCCAGTACCCAACTCCTGGTACTTACACACCATCTGGCTGCTCTGATGAAGCTACTTGTACTGTTGAAGTGATTACTGGTGACTCATCCTCTTCTTCTACTGAGACTCACACCACTATCACTAAGACTGAGGTCACCAACAGTCAATATCCAACACCTGGTACTTACACACCATCTGGCTGCTCTGATGATGCCACTTGCACTGTTGAGGTGATTACTTCTTTGAGCACCATGACGCCTTACTATCCAAATGTTACAGTTTCAACAGAAACTAACACAGAAACTCATCACACAGTGATCCCTATCACTTCGTGTTCTGATGACATTTGCCAAACCACTGCCTCTTCCGGTATTACATCTGATAACACTGTACCTGCCTCGAGTACTACAACAGTTTTCACTAGCGGAACTCCAGTTTCACCAACAGCCCAAACTTCTTCAAGCACAGACTCAATTGCTTCTCAAACAAGTTTGAAGTCGGACTCATCCGTAACTCCAGTTTCACCAACAGCCCAAACTTCTTCAAGCACAGACTCAATTGCTTCTCAAACAAGTTTGAAGTCGGACTCATCCGAAACTCCAGTTTCACCAACAGCTCAAACATCTTCAAGCACAGACTCGATTGTTCCACAAACAAGCTCGAAGTCAGACTCAACAGAAACTTTCAATTCTGCATCTACTAATACTGCCCCACCTACTGACACATTGACATCTTCAACCTCAGCAGTGTCCGGCTCCACACCTGGCCAAGAGAAGGGTACCACTATAATTCTCACATCCACAAATACTGTGATTTCTACAGTCCATGGAAAATCGGGTTCAATAGAATCCGAAGGTACTACTCTCACTCTCGTTTCCACAGAAACTTCTACATTGAGATTGGCCTCCGAATCCGACTCTGGTCCAGGTTCTGCTTCTGTAACCAATTCTGAGTCAACTTCCTTTGCCTTCAAGACAATCTCCACCTCCTCAACTGGTACCTCTACTGCTATAATAAGTACATTTATGGAAGGCGGTGCCTCCAAAGGAACTTTCAGCATATCACTCTTGGCTCTTCTTCTCTCCATTTTTGTTTAGACCAATAGAATAAAGACATCGATTACCAAGGCAGTAGTTTGCGAGCTGAGAAACTCTCATTAATCCACAAAACCCAAATTTGCTCAGTACCATGAAAATTGAACACGATTCCTTCTAAGAGTAAAACCTGGACATAAATATTGTTACCCGAGTGTATCTAGAGGTATCCAATTGAACGGGTTGTTGATGAAGGTATCAAAATCAACAAGTTGTTCATCAAGGCTGGAATATGCAATAGATTTTTAGAGTGCGCGATTTGACACATTCCTACAGCATACATGATCCTGCTCTGTTATGCACTCTGGCGAAGCTTTTTTTGTTCCAAACAGTTAATGTGCACACGACACGGTCACAGGCTCATTTCTACACAAGATTTTTAGACCAAGTGGGGCGCTTATCAAAAAGAAAAATCTAGATCTCGAGAAACATGGCCAAAAAATGTGACTTATCCTCCTATCAGCGGGTCCCACCCGTGCCATCCCATATAGTCACTCTAGCTCAAGACTCCATGGGAAGAACGCAATTTGAGAAACCCACTTAAGAACGCCCTTTATGGCGCTCAGCTTATACACGGTGCAGCTTAAACATTTTAATAAAACAACCCGGTTATCGGGTGACATGATGCCGAAGTTTGACCCGGCGAATGCAAGCACCTATCGAAGCAAAAGTGGCTATTTTGTGGGGCATGATTCGATATGCCCGCGCACTTAAGACGCAGCTGGACGCCGTGTGGAGCATATATTCGCGTACAAGCATTCTCCAGTTTCAGGACCGAATGCATCATTCAGTCAAGGTCCAGTCCGCTTATAAATAAAAAGATCCCGGCCTTGTGGTGGTGGGGCAAATATTGCATTATCATGAAGTTGCATTTTTCCGTTAAGTTTTTGGTGACTGTTGTTTCTTCTGCGGCTGCAAAATCCATCTTAGGCTGTCCATTTACAGACCGTGATGACGACGGCTTCTATGTTTCAATCAACAGCTATCTGCTTGAAGTCTCTGAAGCGAAGTTTAAGTCAGAGCCATCTTTTGACCTCGTGATACCCGATGATCTTTTAGCGCATATTCCTTCAGTCACAGATATCCAACTAGATGGTGAGTCTGACGAGGCAGACAATGGTGATGAATATTCTGTTTATGGGAAAGACATCTTTGAAAATAAATTTGTTGCAACATACCTGGGATTCTTCAAGGCCGAATCTAACGGTACCTACTACTTTTCTTTTGCTGCAAACGGGATTTTTGATTTTACTATAGGTGCTCAGGACTGCTGGGCTGCCTTTGATGACAGCTTGCCTTTAAAAAATCGTTTTCTGGGCGCACAAGAGGCAAGTTACAATGTTACCTTGGTAGAAGGCTTATCTTATCCTATAGGATTGTCTTATCTTAATTATCTTGGCAGGCCGAAATTCTCGCTCACGGTGACCACCCCTTCGGGCAAGTTGTCTGACTTCAAGGATGCTGTCTATCAATCAAAAGAGCATTCAAAAATCTGGCCTTTTGGTCTGGATGCCTCTGATGACTCATATACCTCCGAGGACGAGTTCAACTACAGTACAGCATCATCCGGCAGCTTTGAAACCGATTATCCGTATGACTACTCGCTGGAAACAGAAGATTCCGGCTACTACATTGTATGTAAAAAGGATGGGTCGACTTGCTACGAAACCGACTTTTGTGATGCCACTCACTGTGCTTATGATAACAAGTTCGGCAACAGTACAGCTTCATCCGACAGTTATGAGTCCGGTTACCCGGATGGGATCCCGCCAGAATCCGAATTAGATGGCTACAACACTGTTTGCGAGGAGGATGATAGTGTCATTTGCTATGAACCCGGGTATTGTGCTTTCGACGATTGTCTTTCCATGGCCAGCTCCAATTTCAGCTACAGTACAGCATCATCCGACAGCTATGAAACCGATTATCCGTATGACTACTCGCTGGAAACAGAAGATTCCGGCTACTACACTGTCTGCGGCGAGGATGGTGAAGTCTGCTATGAAAATTTTCCGAGTGATTACTGGGACCTGGAGCTGACGCTTGACGCTCAAAAAACTGGGTACTACATTGAATGCGGACAGGAAGGGCAAATTTGCTATGAAACCGAATATCCGCATGACTACTCGGGCCTGGAACTGACGCTTGAACCTGAAGAAACTGGGTACTACATTGAATGCGGACAGGATGGGCAAATTTGCTATGAAACCGGATATCCACATGACTACTCGGGCCTGGAACTGACACTTGAAGCTAAAGAAACTGGGTATTTCAGTGAATGCGAAGAAGACGGTCAAATTTGCTACGAACCCAATTACATAGATGACTACTCGAGCCTGGAGTTAGCGACTCGTACTGTGATCAATGTCACCACATGCAATCAAGATGCGTGTCAAACCACCGCTTCCACTGGCATTTTGTCTGCGGTCACCACCATAATCGGTAGTGTCACCTCAATTTATACCACTGTTTGCCCTTTGACCCTGGGGATTTCTAGTGCTGAGTCTTTCGTTGCGCCCAATGCCGCAGCATCTGGTTCCAGCCCCATTTCTTTTCACACTGCCTTCAACCTGGTCCTGAGCGTTGAAGATGCCAGTTTATCTTTCAACAATCCCTCTTCTGGCTCACTTGGCGCAGCCTCCAAAAACGCGGCGTTCGTATTTTTTCCCATCGTTATTCTACTTGCGTACCTCTGATGAGATTCCAACAAATATTCTGTTAGATGTAAAAACTGCTCATTATAAAGGGTATTAGAAAATATATATTCATCTCATATTTTACCGAAGCATCAGCAACTATCAGGTGGTTTTTTTATTCATGTAAATGCNTTCATCTCATATTTTACCGAAGCATCAGCAACTATCAGGTGGTTTTTTTATTCATGTAAATGCCAGCTTTGTGGTTGTTTTCCTCAACAATATTTATAATTTTCTTGGATTTTGTCTTAAAGCTGCGAACAGAGACCACCTGCCGTAACGCACGAGCACACTTTAAAGTCTTCCGTTTATGGACTATTTGAGCAATCTTAATAAATTTTGCTGAGGAATTACTATGAAACAATAGATCACTATTTTCACAGCTTCTTTAGGAGATGCAGTAAAAGTGGATCAAGATTTAATATCGTCTACGGCCAAGAACAATGCTTCACAGCGTATCGAGCAAGCAATGATCAAATCATTTACTCAAGTAAAATACAAAAAACTAACAAGCTAAAAATACAAACCTTTACAAGTTTTTCCGCTTATATCGTCCTCCACCTTCACAGCCTCATATTACCGTCGGCATCACTTTTGGCTGCAAGTATAATAAATATGCGGCGTTTCCAGGTGCTCTGAACTTTCTCAAGGGCCCGATTATTGCACCGATTCAGCTGTTGCGCTACCAAAGCCTCAGAATTCATATTCACTCACACATTCTTCATTATCTTCTTAAAAGCCCAAAGCCGCTGAAGGATCTTCGGGAGGATTCGAATCATTGACGGACAGAGCGAACGTTGTGTGATCCTCTTAATTAAACTTTCTTCTCTTAGATGGAGAGTCGTGGTCAGCCGTCACTGGAATAGGCTCTCTGGTAGCTCTAAATCGAAATATCCGAGGAGCCAGATCAACATTGGCGAGCAGTTCGGTCTCGGAACTTTTCTCTGTAGTTGTAGTCTCCTGTACAGAAGGAATACCTGTTTCTCCGAATCCTGAGTATCCCATGGTAAAGGGCGTGGTATGGGTTGCATTAGTAGCGAAAGTAAAATTTCCAGTGGCTGCATGGCCCATCCATTCTCCACTACTAGCAGTGCGTGTCATTGCCCATCCATTCGCAACCAAAATGTCCAGGAAAAGTGACACAACCTGGAAGTACGCAAGATTTTGCGCTTCGACTGCCAACATATTCATAGCGATATTGTCCTTGTCGTCATCTTTTCCTGAAGCCTCTTCTTTAAACTTGTCTATGTCATATCTAGCAAAGGCAGAGCCTAAGATACTAAAAATCAAGAGAGTCTTACTGGAGAGCATCTGCGAGTGCGGTTGTTACGGTATAAGAGGCAGCCAGCATCGAAGGAGATAAACAGCCGGTTTTATAGTTTTCTAAGTGAAAAGAGACACGAGATCTAGATCTGTTCTGGTTTCTTAAATAAAAATGGACTTGGCGTTTGCATTGTTTGCAGATCAGATCGTCCTTTCGGTGATGTTGCGAAATATGCCGACCATGCATTTGATATAGTTTTCTAATTGAAAAGAAACACGAGACCTAGATCTGTTCTTGTTTTTTAAATAAAAATGGACTTGGCGTTTGCATTGTTTGCAGATCAGATCGTCCTTTCGGTAATGTCGCGAAATATGCCGATCATGCATTTGATGTAGATCATGAGTTTTTCTTTGGGGTTTTTCTTAGGAATGTACTGGTTTTTCTTAGGAATGTCTTAGGAATGTACTGGTTTTTCTTAGGAATGTACTGGTTTTTTCTTAGGAATGTACTGGTTTTTCTTAGGAATGTACTGGTTTTTCTTAGGA